>JAGTTH010006999.1:0-39321 GCA_022606485.1 Agraylea sexmaculata | reverse complement strand
AGACAAGTGACAGATAAACAATACGAGCGGCTGTCATATGAAACTTTTGATGCAAAATCCATCATTGTCTCCCATATTTTGGACATCTTTTAAAGTATTATTGACACTTCTCTATATATCGTCTGCTCCAGCGTATAATATCGTAAGTGCAAAAAAAATCTGTGTGCTCTCAAGTCTTTATGGCACTGAGCCACATATGAAATGTATGAAACGTCAAAAAAAGTTGATTTTCAATCATTATTTAACCTATTAAGTGGGACTTTAAGTTAGTCCTATTTGACCGGCAACCAATGTAGATTCATCTATTATCTATAACACATTTCATGTATCTGTCAATAGAAGGTATTTAATCGTAAATTGTTATATTTTATAAATACTAATTAAACCGAGTGACACATGACAGGCAGTGTTACCAGATTGAATATGTGGCTCAGTTCCATAAAGACATAAGAGCATGCAGATTTTTTTTTGCATTTACGATAATATACGCTGGAGGAGGCGATATGGTATTTCAAAATCATTTTGTAAGTATAAAACAATCGATCGAATATCTTTGTTTGATGGAAACTCTACAAGGGTGAAATTTAATATTTTTCTGATATTAACCGAGATTATTTTCTTGATAATTTCAGAGTGTACAGATGGCTCATGCATTACGTCGAATCTCGTATGCAACTTGTGAACCAGCAAGATCTCTATTTGGCTTCGTGGCCAGAGAACCAAGAGGTCCAGCACACTCTCAGTACTGCCATTCCTTCACCACAGACACGGCTAAACAGGTAAGCTCTAGTTAAATTAGTTACATATATACATATAATATAAATAAGGCAGGCGAGGGAAGGGTTCATGTTCGAACTGACCTGTTGTTTGACCCTTTATGAGATGTTGCCAAAAATCACCTGTTCCCAGCGCTCTTCCCTCCATCGTCATTAACTTCGTCACGTTTCAGTCTTTCCTTCGACCACCCGCAATAATACTACAATATCTATACTATATATATTTCTCTATTGATCATTTATTTAAATCTATTATTTTTTCATATAAGCCATGAGGGGCTTTTTGAAAGGGACTATTGAGAGGGTTTTTGTTAATCGTTTGTCGTCTTAACTATTCGTCTCTGAAATAAGATTCTGATATATAATAGATACAACCTGGGTTACAATTAGTTAAGACCATTAAGATTATTTATTTACTCCCCGAGGAGCTTTATTTTTTTGACAGGGATTTTTTATACACAACA
Source organism: Agraylea sexmaculata (assembly GCA_022606485.1). NCBI lineage: Eukaryota > Metazoa > Arthropoda > Insecta > Trichoptera > Hydroptilidae > Agraylea > Agraylea sexmaculata. Next base: position 38,081 of record JAGTTH010006999.1, on the reverse strand, counting down.
ACGTGTTAATTCATTGTCTGTCGGTGATCTTAACTATTACTAGTTACACAGGTCATCGACTTAATAATCAGTATTTACCTTACAATACAGCAAATCAGAGTAAACCTGGATCAAGACGACCAATCGGGGTTTTATTACTATAATTCCCGATCTTCCAGTCGTAATAACCGATCAAATCAATTTAAAAATATAAACTTGAGCGGGATTTGAACCAATGACCACATTTGTAGCCACACGTCTTATCTTATAACCTTTTACGCTGTTAAATGAGTGGCTTATACAAATATAAAAATTGTTGTAAACATATACATTATTTAAAAACGATAGTCAAACGTGATAACTCCAGAAAATCAAATTGTAGAAGAGCAACAGGAGATTCTTTCATTATCCCATAAACATTTTTAAAAATATATTTGGGAGTAGTATTTTGTAAAGTGGTCTGTCCCTTTATAAAATACACATGGACTTCTTATATTTTGTTTTACCTACTTTTTTCTACCAATTTTTCTGTATAATATTTAATTTTTACGGTTGCTTCTCATTTTGTATTATTTATAAATATACATAAATAAATATGTGGACTTCTTTTATTATTTTGTATTTCTACTCATGTGTGCGTGTTTGTTTTTTTATTGATAATAAATATCATATAATATAATTTATTTATTGGTGATCTTAACTATTACTAGTTACACAGGTCACCGACTTAATAATCAGTATTTACCTTACAATACAGGAAATCAGAGTACACCTGGATCAAGACGATCTATCGGGATTCTATTAATATTATTCCTGATCGTAAAATATGATCAAATTAATTTTTTATTTTAACGACTTGAGCGGGCTTAACTATTATATTATTATAAGTTTTCACATAATATATATATTTAATATCTTAATAATATCTTTATAAACAAGGTTCTGATATAAACATAAAGTGAAACTGCATATTTTGTAGATACGTTTTTGTGTTAATAACCCATCGAAATATATTATACACATAGTGTTATTTTATGTATTGTATAATCTGAAACTAACTACTCATTTCCATTATAGTTGATAAACTCGATGCAATGCATAGAAATCGTAAAATTACTCCTTTATTGCGCTATTGCAATTAAAAAAACAAGCTATCTACAATTTGTTTCATTTATTTTTAGAGTAAATATCAAACTTTATATATGCGATATCTTACGCATCATTATTTAAAATTCGAATGATAAAAAAAATATAATTATACTTAAAATTAAAATAAGACTTATTTTTATTCATACCCGTTTATTCACGTTTAATAATATATTCATTACAAATTAAATACAGAATAAAATGGTTATTTTATTTTTACTATTAAGAGAAAACAGTCGTCTGGAATACCAGAGAACCTACAACTCTGATGGAGCTTTTTTGAGAGGGTTTTTTATACACAACAACGTGTTAATTGTCTGTCGGTGATCTTAACTATTACTAGTTACACAGGTCACCGACAGAGCGGCTCTGTCCGACTTAATAATCGCCTCAGTATTTACCTTATAATCCAGGAAAATCAGAGTCATAATATTCCCGATCTCCCAGTCGTAATAACTGATCAAATCAATTTAAAAATTCTTGACTTAGGCGGGTTTTGAACCCATGACCACAGTATTTGTAGGCACGATTCTTGTCCCCTGAGCTATTATTATAGCTGGTTATTTTGGGTTTATGTTAAAAAATAGATCACATTCGGAATTTGAGCTATTCATCACATTCATTTTAATTATTTTTCTTATGATCACATTCATTTTAATTATTTTTCTTTAGACCATTTCTTAACAGAAGTATTCTCTAAATGCCTATTATTATTATTTAAAAAAAAAGTATGTTAAGTATAATTAAATAATTCTGAGAAATATGAAATGGGAAATTCAATTCCGCCTTTTAATAAACATGTAATTATTGATTAGATATGAAAACTGATATTTGCAATATTCTAATTGACTTGGTGGTATCTTTATGTTCGTTAGTAATGTTGTCAAACGATCGGAAATCCTAATAACCAGCATTTGTACCGGTTACTAACCAGTCTAGTCGACTAGTTAAATAACGGATAATGTAAAAAGGAGGTAAAATGTCTCAAGTATTGACCGTAGTTGTGATGATATTGGTAAACAAATTAAGCGTATCGCAGCAGAAAAGGCGAACTGGTCGCGAATTCCGATCTCATAGGCACGTATAACCGCTTTTTGCAGGGGTATTCAACATTAAAACACTAATCAAATAAATATACCTATATGATTATTAATTTTTTAATGTATTTTTCGTTGTCGTAACACAGGAAATCGAACGAGGTTAAATCTACTTAGCTGTCTTCAAAGTGGCATTTGAATACAATTTCTCTTCATCAATCAAAGCACATGAAAAAAATATGATTTATATTTAATGACACCTGTAATTTATTGATTCAATATTTATCATTCTTTTTAATGAAATTGATTAAAAATTGTAATTATTACTGCTATTTTTATTACATCCCAAAGTGCACTTTTTATTAATTGCTCGATATATGACCTTCTTTTAAAATACGATCCGTGTTTGTTATATAAGAATTGAACTATATAAAAAAGAGATAACTTTACATATATGAAGAAAAAATATATCATATCAAAGAAGCATATTTAATTTTAAGTCAATTTCTCATGAGATAAAGTGCGTTTAATATACGTTCAGGGATTTAGAACGGATTAAGAACATACGTCAAAGTTTCTCTTATTTTCTTTATATTATTATGTTATGACATCAGGAAGAAGAAACACATTTAGTTATAATATATTCATACAACAATGGTTATAAAAGAACAACCATTGTTGGTTTCAATTAATCCTATATGAACCAAATACGGGTATATTAATATAGGTATTTAGTAAGGTTACCAAATTAAACTGAATTCCATTTTGATCATTTTAATAATAATGTAATATTAGATATCAAACCAAATGGTTGAAGATTGTAGGGATTAATTTTAATTTATGATAATAATTAAATTTAGGAAAAATTCGATGATTTTTAATCTAAACTCGCACATGCCGCTAATGCGAAAAGGGCTGTAAAAATATTTTATCCAATATATAGGAACTTTAAATTTTAAGAATATTAATAAGTAACTATCTGGCTATATTATAAATATATTTTACTTTAAATTAAATAAGCAATTCGTAAATAAATCGTGTAATGAATGTTAAAAAATCGCTTGCGACAATTAATGTATGGGGCAATTACAGAGTAAAATAATTTTAAATCTACTAATTATGATTTTATTAAATACAAATATTCATTATTATTAATCTAAAGGATCATATGGTTTTTTAATGGACCTTATTAAATTTTTTTATCAAAATAATCTGATTTATTTGATGAATATTAACCGTTTAATGGTTGAATCTTACTGGTCTGGTATGCGAATCATTGTCCTCTTATCTGAAATATGCAGGTGGGTCACGTTAGGATTGTATTCACAATTGAATAGATATTAACACCTTTTATTATCTGATTATTTTATAAGTAGCTAGCTGGACACTAATGACCATAATGACACTTACAATCATTTTAATCTCAACGCGTCCCCTTAATACATTCATCAAGATGACCGAGCAACTCGTTCGCTGCTAATGAGCTTTTGATAAATACGCCTAATTTATGATAATTACATTTTTTTTAATGTAATCAAGCTCCAGTCATACATATTTTTTATATGAAAATAATTTAAAAAAACTTATTCTTAGGTTGACGGTTTTTTAAAAAAAAATTGTTATAATAAATTATTTTAGTTTGTAAATTAATTAATTATCTTTGATGCCTTTATTGGGTTGATGGGGCGTTTTTTAGTTTTAGTGTGTTGTAAGAGATGGTCATCAATTTTGGATTTATATGAAATGACAGCGGTTTATTATTATTAGCGGGAAAAAATATAGCTTCTAAAGTATTTGAATTAAAATGCGCTAACGCCACGAATACAAAAAGGGCTGTAAACATATTTTTTCAATCAATATGTAATTACAAATTATAAAACACTAAATCAATAACTTTATATCTGGCTAGATTTTCGATATATTTTTTATTTAAATCAATCAATTAATGCGATGAATATTTTAAATACGCATCTCGTGGTTACAAATTGTGTATGGAGCGATAATTATAATGTTTTTTTGCGATATTCTACTTTTTACTAAAATTTTATCCCATACTATAATTTATATATATTTATAAATTTTAATCAAGAGTTTACTTGTACTGATGATCTTTCAAAATAAGTATTTAATGTATTTACAATAAAACAAAATCCGATAAAATCTAAGCCCAATACCGCAAGTAGATGTTATAATAAACTAAACATTTGATGACATGCCATCATTTATTTTCCTTTACTGTATTGAATAAAAAATATCCCTCTGTATTGTAAAGTAATCCCTAATATCTAAATATTTATATATTCAAAAGTCAAAATTGGATCTGTGTTGTTGAAGTCGTGGTATCTTAATTAAAAGTCCAAGAGCAGTGTTCAAATGCATATTGCCTAATATTTTGAGGTTTTAGTAAAGGTTCTTTAGCAGAATACTTGCAATGCAATCCTCCATCTATAATTGTGTGACTTTCTGTTGTATAAATTCTAGACTTCGGTATAAAACCCGTACAAGGAATATAAGAGCAACAGTAACGGTGCGTTTCGAAACCTCTATTCAAATACTAGTTAATATTATCTGCTATCAGATCTCGCTTAGTTTTGATCAATTAGTTGAAAAAGAGGAACTCGAACCTGTATTTTTTTTAAATAATTTTATGTTTGTAGAAGAGATTTTAAGGTTTAAACATATCCATTACTTATCAACGGCAATGATTGTTAACACCGCAAAACTTCATAAAAATCAGCGAAAAGTTATTTTTAAGCTGTATGTAAGTCTAAAGTTTTTTTTTATATTTCCTCTACAAACAGTATTTAACACAGGTATATAAGCATTTATTCAAGTAAAATATGATAGGTTGGTTTTAAAAGTGCGATTTTTTTAACAATAGTTAAATTTGAAGCTCTAGTTCTAAATAATTGAATAGGAGATATCGAAAACGTGTCATATTTATTAAAAATGTTTGCAGTATACATATATATTGTTAAAAGAAACATAATGTACCTACTAAAGGTTTATATAAAGTGTATATTTATATTTTTTATAAAGTTCTAAGAAATGTGTCCTTTCGAAATTGCCCATTCAAATATTTTTATCATTAATTATTATTTTTAGTACATGTGCCCTTTTCAAAATTCATCAAGTAATTCAAGCAACTTTTTAGCATTTTAATTGAAATGTATTATAATGATTCCAATTAAATACAATATACAATTAAATTTGGAACAAAGAGTTTGTAAAAACTTCTTTAAAGGTCTTCGTCTGTTGTCGTTGGTAACAAATTATATTTTTTCTGGGGGTTATTGGAATTGTGTCCTCTGTAAACAAAATCGGTGGGTACTTTTTTATGAAAAAAATAAGAGATTGCATATCTCGATTCAATTTAATAATGAGGAAAAGCTTCATTAAAATGCCAACGGCTTTAATGATTTTAAGCTCGTATAGAAGTCAGCTTACAGCAATCCCAGCACAAGCACAAATTTATCGATGTTGAGTGAATAAAATAAATATAAATAGTAATGTTAGCAGCAAGATGGGTCTCATAAAAAGCTGGAAGAGCTCCTGGGAGACAAAGTCGTTGTGTGACAGTTTGACCGTTATACTTGAAGCTTTTTAGCTCCAATGCAATTGCATCCTCTCAACAGAATGCCATTTACAAATATTTATATCAAATTACAGGCATATATGAGTGCTTCTTGTGCTTTTTACTTGTAGCTTATTAACCGGTTCAAGGGAATTCGTCCGCCGTTTCATATTATAAATTCCCCTTTATGCAATTACGCCACCACATATTCCAGCACTGCCATTATCTACACACGTAATAATAAAATTTCATCAATTCATATGCATTCCTTGTTCTTATTACCTCAAACATCATGCTTATTTTCAGAAAAACCAGTAATTATTCTCCTTGATATTATATAAATCACGGGTTTTTCAGTTAAAATTCACCTTATTTCATTTAAATTTTATCTTTGTAGAACTCCCACCAAACAAAAGTAACGAGTGGGGCAAGATTACTGTTAAAATTTTGGTTATGTGACATTTAGATTCGTTTTGCTTTAAGCACTGTGTTCTGTAGACGCCCTAATTTTATAATCGATACAAAATATCACAAAAATAATCCAATAAAAATTATTATAAGACAGGATTTTTATTATTGTAAAAATGAGAGAATTCACCTGCATTTACAAGAACAACCAGAAATTATTTTACTCCACAAAAAATAATTTAGTTGGGAATTTTGCCCGACGCGTTATTGGATCTACTATAAAGTGAAATAAGGTGATTTTCAAGTGAAAAATATATATTGTATAATTGGCTAAGAATGCATTAGGATTTTTTGGAATAAAGTGGTTTTTCAATAAATAAAAAGTTTAAAATATTAATCAAATATAACCCAATAAGTCGTAAAAAAACTACAATAGTAAAAAATTAATTAGTCGGAATTTCGAGGAACATTTATAAATTTTTTACTATCCTCAAACATAAAAAGTATATAATACTAATTAATAATAATATTCTCTGGAATTGACTACCGCAATAAAATTGAATTTGTATGTGTATATTTCGCTTTTGTCGTAGATTTGATTTCCTAATATAATACGGATAATTAAAAGGATTAAAAAAAATATAGCAATGAAGAGACAAAATTTAAATCTAGTGTTATTATATAGAAATTAATCAAAATTCTGTTATTCAAAGAGTTCAAATTCTTATAATTAAAATTTCAACCAACAAAACAATTCAAAAATCAAACATACCTTTATGTTTAAATAAGGGTTATTTGATCACATCATTATAGATGGTAGGAAGTAATTTAGTATAATTTGATAGAAAGACACGGGATCATTTGTACTTGTCTAAAAATGAATAGAAATCAATTTGTTTACTTTCATTCAAGTTTAAACGATGTAGTGCTTCGCAGTTACGCAAACTACTCCAACTTATCTTTTTTAATCATTTTTGTTTTAAAAAAAAGTTTGAGAAGAATTGTGAAAAATTCACTTGACCGTAAACTTGAATGGGAAGTTCGAGTTTCTTGCTATATTTGGAGCGAATAAAGAAATAATACTTTCGATATCATGATCATTTTAAAATAAATCATGATATCAATATATGGATTTAGAATCTTTTAATGTAATTAATCAGGTGTTATACAGTTAATTAGTAATGTATTATAACTTGATCACAAATAAATAGACACCAATGTATTTTGAATACTAAATTTGAAAAAAACATTGAGAATAATATTTACTATGAGAATATTTTTTTTATAAATAATTATGTCAATATATTCAGCCTATTAACAGGTGCATGGTTTGAAAACCTGTGGTTATGTGTTTGAATCCTACTCTAATAAAATAAAATAGCATATAGGGAGATCTGGAACAATAATAATTAAAAATCCCGATTAAATGTCTCGATACAGGTGTACTCTGATTTCCTGGTAGTTAGGTTCCTACTCAACAATCTTTCTCTATTACTTCGTACTTCCTTTAATTTCTCGATTACAATTTGATGGTTTAATAACACAAAAACGTATCTAAAATAATATAGACTAATAAATAAAACAAGAAAAATATTGAAAACATTTCTTTGAATGTACACATTTATAATTAATAAGCCATATTTGTTTTTATTATAATAACACTACGATATTATTATAAGTTTTCACATAATATATTTATTATTAATCTGATATATATGTATATACAACATGGGTTACTATCAATAAAAGTAAAACAGATTTTTTTATATAGTAGTTGATGGAACCATCATGTTTTTCGAAAATGAATATATATATATATATATATATATATATATATATATATATATATATATATATATATATATATATATATATATATATATATATATATATGTATATGTATCAATTTCTTTATTGTGTATAAGTTTTTACAATGATTGATAGAACAATACATCTTTGGAAATAGTCTTAGGTGTGCAGAGTATATAAATCTTTTTACCTATAACTAACATGAGAATGTTTAATTTGACATGAATAATACTATTAAATTATAGAAAGAATGGGAAAAAAATTAAAACCCATTTACAAATATGAAGATTAATAGATAATAACAACAATAAAAGCAATAATAACAAAATATAATGCTTAAAAACTAAATAACAGTTTGTTTGGGTGAAAAAAAATTTGAGTTGAGTGGATTTTTTAAAAATAATATCAGTTTTGGAAGTCCAATGGTAAAATGAACTTACGTTTCTCGAGATATATTTGGTTTTATTTACATGTCTTATGATTGGGTTAGTCGGGAAGTTAGTCATTTTAGTGTAATGTTTTTTACTCAAATCTGCGATATTTGCTTTGATAATTTTTAACTTAATGTCCTCGTGGACTTGTTTAATAAATGTGCCAGGTTCAAGATCTAAGGCCATCTTAAGACAGTTGTTTTGAACAGTACAAAAATGTGTGTATATCCAGTTAGACAGGTATTGGTGAACGCAATCAATGGTAAGATTCCCATGGCAAAGTTGATGATATTGTATGTTTGACACAAAGTGATCGCGAGCATTCTCACCGGGGCATGCGGTCGTGGAATACTTGGGCTCCATAGTCCTCTAGAGAAGTGTAGTACTTGTGGGTTAAGAGCAGTAGAAGGGGAATACACATTATAATATATTATATCGAAGAGTCAATGTGGCCGTGGAAGGGGAACTATACTCGCCGCATTCCATTGCAGTACTATCGCCGGAGTGGTTGTGTTGTGTTGTGTCTTTAGTAACTATACCAGTTAGTTATACTACTCTTAGTGATCGTGCTATATCGAGGATAACCTCACTACTGATATTATGTACCATTGTGTCTATTATAACCACGCCATCATGGATACTTGACTCGGAAGATGGTCACCAGCCGATTGCCTACCGTAACATTTTTTATTCATACAAAATAACTACTTAACCTAACATTTTCACATAACAGTAAAAAAATTATATTCATATTTTTAATAGGAGGACTTTAAGGATAGAGAATCAAAATTTATCACATTTATTTTGGCCATATTAATCAATTAATATTAGCCAATTTCTTTATTATGCATAAGTTTTTACATTGATTGATGGAACAATACATCTTTGGAAATAGACAGAGTGTTTACATCTTTTTACCTATAACTAACATGATAATGTTTTATTTAAATTTGACACGAGTAATAGTATTAATTAGCTTTAATATTAATATATATGATGGAATATTTTAGAGGGTGGTAAGGTATCGTAAGAATAATTAAAAATTATTTTAATAGATGTTAAATAATAATAGTGCTTTTGGTATCGAGTTTGGGTCATCATCCTGGAATCACATGTTTCTGTGAAGCACTCAGTTTTAATAATATATTTGCGCTACCCTACCACCCCCTAAAATATTCTCAGTTATTTCAAGTCCATCCTGTATGTTATTTAAAATGAATTAAGCAATTATCGATCAAATCTTGAGATGAATGTAAAAAAGGGGCGTTAATCGGTTACGAATTGAATTTTATAGAGAAATATCATTAAAAAAATGCATTTTTTTATTTGTGGGAAAATTGTTATTTTTTAACAATCACGTTAAATCATGTTTTATAAGTCAAATTATTTCTTATTATTTTTATTATTAAAAAAAGATCAATTCTAAGTGGGTGTAATGAAGTGCTTTGACGTTTCAAGTTCTGTAACGATTACCTTTTTAATATTATTGTATTAATTTATTAACTCTCTGATATATACACAAAACATTATATCTGCACTTATACTACATCAATTATTATATTCATGGGACGAACCATAAATTATTATGTTATAAGATTGTTCTGTTAATATCCGAAAATTCAAATAGAATAATACATTTTACCACATAATAAAGTAATATAACAAAAAATATACGCCGCGCAGTGCTCTACAAGTGTGAGCAATTAAAAAGCTGTTTTTTCACCCCTTGGCCGTGGTTTGCTTAAAGTATAGTAATAATGGAATTATAAATATAAATTCACAGAACAATTAATAAATTGTGCAATTGTTATATTTCGATAGTATAACTTCAATCGCTCATTAATTAAAGTGAAACTTTACGACCGCGTGAAAGTTAACAAATATAATATAACTGAGCTGTTTTATGACTTTCTCCTGGAGCTATTAGAAATATTCGCATGTGTCCTTTTATTTATTTTTTATATTTTGTACCCGCATACCTGGATAGTCCGTTTGTATAATATAAGGAATGTGTGTGTGGCACTCGAAGTTATTCCCGGTATTTCAACAATTACAACTTGTCCGGTATGAACAATTTAATTGAAATCTCACGTTTTTATTTAAATATTTTAATGATTTTAAAATATTGACGCCACTTCTCTTACATTAACATTTGCGTGTATGTCCGGTACAACCTGAATTCCATGGCAATCAGAAGTTCCCAGCCGATGGAATGTCATCCACCATAATATTCTGACCATGAACTATCGTTATGTTAACATTAATCTTGTATATAATTGATAAAAAAATCAGTCAATCGATTTGATTTTATGGCGCATTCCGCCTGCTTAATTAATACATTCTTCGCATTTAGATAACACTATTAAATATAGCGTTATGTATTTAAGAAAAAAATCAAATAAAATATTTTTGTCATGCACTAAAAGGTCCGATGAACGCGAACAGTTATTCGAACCGTTTATTGATTCGTATTTAATTTACAGTAATTCAATAACCACTATCGTAATCTGTTAATTGACTAACACTCGATAAAGAATATTGATTAGGTCGATGATATTTTGATTTAATTGTCACAATTTTGTATTGAATTGGTTCAAAAAATAATATGTAATTGATTATTTCTAAACATCGGCCAATAAGGTGAAAAAGCAGGTTTTTAATTTGAAATCAGCTTAATAGTTTGTCCCATGAATATAATAATTTATGTATGATAAGTATGATAACTGTAGATATAAATAATAGAGCACTGCACGGCATAATTTTTTATTATAATGCTTAATATGTGGTTAAATGTATTATTCTAGTACAATCTCTATAAATTAATAATTTATGGTTTGTCCTATGAATATAATAATTAGTGTATGATAAGTGTGGAGATAAATAATCTTTTGTAAATATATATATATATAGTATATATATATATATATATATATATAAGGTATATATATATATATATATATAGCATTTATATATATATTATTATGCTATATAAGAGCATATGGCATGGCTATGTTACAGCGTTATATATATATATATATATATATGTTACATGTATATATATATATATATATATTATATGATACATTACTTGGTAAAATGTATTATTCTATTTAAATTATCGGATATTAACAGAACAATTCAATAATATAAGAAAATTAATAATTTAAAATTCCTTTTTTCGAAATTTTTGTACAACTTTATAGTTTGTCCCATGAATATAAAAACTGTAGATGTATATCATATAATATTTTGTGTAAATATTAGACAGTTGAAATAAAATAATACAATAATCAAATAATAAAGTATTAATCGTTTCAGAGCTTGAATACTTAAAAGCACTTCTTTATATCCACTTGGACTAGGTCTGATTATTTGAATTATTTTATACTTTATAAATATTTAGACACGTACTAATAAACGGCAATGATTTGTTATATCGTAATATGTGTATGATAGTTTTGTGGTGTGAATTTGCTGAATTTATAAAATATCGTCTTAATACTAAATAATTAAATTCCAATATCGATTGTTTATTAAAGCACCGAAAACTTCGTTAAAAATATATTTGATAATGATGTTGTAAATTTGTATATTTGTAGAGGAATTATAGATGTTAATTTTTTAAAAGATTGGCCATTTCCTCTACGATAATATTTAAAATAAGGCCATGTTCGCACGATAATTAAACTATGTGTTAAACCAAATTTTCTCACTCTACCTGTTTCGCATTGTGTAATTTATTTTTCTATAAATGTTTTATTGGTCACGAAATGGACGCGGTAATAAAATACGCACGTTTCTAGAACAGATTCTTGCGTGAGCAATTTGTATGAATTTTTAATTTGAATCGTTAGAATTCTAATCCTGCGCAAATTGAAAAAAAAATTGATCGACATTTGCGATTTAGAGACTTTGCATGATATTTATAAAAAAAACTAGGTTTATTCTGATTTCCTTATTTTAAATTTGAATAATTTTTAATCTTGTGATTAGTGTAATGGTTAAATAAATTATCTAGTATAAAAATAACCCAATAATATTATAAATTTAGCTATTAACAGCTCGGTGGATAAGGCCCGTGGCTAAAAATACTGTGGTCATGAGTTTAATTCCCTTTAATTCAGATATGAATTTAAAAACTCTTCAGTTACCTAATCTTAACAAAATCAATAATAAACCAAATCACAAATACAATTATATAAATAAATGTATTGCTTTTCATATTCTTTTAGTCTCAACTAATTTAACATTATCGATTTTTACACTTTTTATCAAGAATGCTCTGAAATAATGTTTTAATAACAATACCAAGATATTGGTATATTATCGAAAATATGTGGTCATGGGTTCAAATCCCGGTCGATTAAAAATAATTCGATTGCTTATTACGACTGGGAGATCGGGAATAATATTAATAAAATCCCGATCGATCGCCTTCGATCCAGGTTTACTCTGATTTCCTATATTGTAAGGTAAAACCTGTTTTTTAATTCGGTGACCTGTGTAACTAGTAATAGTTAAGATCACCGACAGACAATTAACATGTTGTTGTATCTAAAAAACCCTCCCAAAAAAGAACCTCTCTAAAAAACAAAGCTCTTCGGGGCGTAAATAAATAAATAATTTATCTTTATGGTCTTAACTAATTGTAACCTAAATTTTATCTATATCAGAAGCTTATTTACAAGATTTCATTACATTTTAATCCAGATTTAGATCCATTAATTAGAATATAGCTGCAGGGAGATTATTGTAGGGAATAGTTAAGATCATCGATAAATAATTAATTAACACGTCATTGTGTATAAAAATACCATCCTCGGGGCGTATATTAATAAAAAAAGGCAATATGAGTCAATAACATTTATTTATATATAAGATAACAAAATTTGTAAAATCACACAAAATAAGAACAAGGATAGAAGTGAAATAGTATATACTTACCCGAATTTTTACATTTATGTTTTGTATTCATATAATATGCATAAATCTAGCATCTTATTTTTCTTCGATATTTAAATACTGTCCCAAATTATTGCTCTTGTTTTTATTTGTTGTGTCTAAAGAACTAAATTTGTTAGTTAATTAAACAATTTTAATACTCTCTATTGTGGCTCTCGGATTGACTATCATTCTTGTTCAACTCGCATCCTTATGTTTAATTTTAAGGCAATTTATTTGTACTTATACGTGTGATTTTTTCAACATGATATTATCTGTTTTTTATGATATTTATTTTGTTGGTAGGCTGTATGTTGGTAGTAGTGTTTGAATTCGGCGGAAGTGTTGTCGGCGTCAATTGGTAGCAATGGTTTAGATCCGGTCATACAATTTCCTGTGACGTCACTTCCTTTTACTCTTCATACAAACACCACTTCAAACGATTAACCGACAAATTTACACCCACATTTTGTACACACTCTGAATATATATCAACTCAATATACGGCCGATTATTATTTATTGTATGCAAAAAGGAAATCCATATCCGTTACGACATGGTTTCTATACGGCCTGAGAGAATCGGTACAATGGTGAGAACCGTTTTACGTACTTTCCGACGACTTCTGATATCAATATACACACTCATAGTAATATATTGCAATCTACAGTTCTATAACTACCATTTCGACTAAAAATATCAAACATTTTATAATTAGACTTCAAATCATTTGACTACGGAATAGAAATTCATGCATACATTGCGAATGCTGTAAAATAATATATTTTTTTAAAATTAATAACTACTTTTTAATGCGAGGAACTTATTAAGCAACTATCTGACTACATTTTTATTGAAATTAAATAAGGGGTGAGTGAATAAATTTTGCGATAATTTAAAAAAATCACGTGCATATTTTGGAATAAAAATGTACTTACTTGTGCAAACGTGCAAATTCCAAAATATATGTAAATATATTTTTTCAATCAATAACTACTTAAAAATGTTAAGGAACTTATTAATTAACCATCTGAATAAAATAATATTACATTTTTTCTAATTAAATAAAGGGAAGAAAATAAATCTTGAATCGATGAATCGATAAATGTTGAAGAATCGCGTGTATATTTGATACAGTTCGACTCTGCAAATATGAAAAGCGCTGCAAAAATGTATTTTTAAATCAATAATTACTTTTAAATATAAAAAAACTATTAGGGGTTAGTAAATAATTTTTTCGATGAATTTGGAAAAAGCGCGAAACAGATCGACTTAAAACTCAAAGTATACATAATCCGAAAATATGAAATAAGCTGCATAATATATTTTTTCAATCAATAACTAGTTACATTTTTTATTTAGTTAATATTTTGGTATAATATTAATATATATTACCTAAAATTAAATAAGAGATAAGTAAAGGAATCTTGCGATGAATGTTGAAAAATCGCGTGTATATTTGAAAAAATTCGACTCAGCAAATATGAAAAGGGCCGTAAAAATATTTCTTTTAAATCAATAACTACCTTATGATATAAAGAACTATCTGAACACATTATTTTTTTAAAATTAAATAAGGGATCAGTTAAAAAAATTTGCGATGAAAATCCTAAACAAGTCTACTACTCTCTCTAATGTTTTTTCAATCAATAACTACTAAAATTTTTTGAACTTAATAAGTTACTATTTGGGTATATTATCTAAAGATAAAAAGAGGCGATTATCAAATAATTGAATGTTAAATAAGCGCGACCACTGGTTACGAATTACTGTATCAAGTGAATCTCTCTGTATTTTATTTATTATGTGATCAAGTACTAATTTATAGCAGGATGTCGTATATCGAGTTTGTTTCATCATTGACGACCTACGAGGCTGATTACGAGTTTTTGTATCGAGTCGTGATTCTGCTCCTTATAAAAAAGTCAATTTAATTTATATTCTGAATGAGCATTAGAATACGTTCGTCAAATTTATCGCTGTTTGAAAATGCCGTCTCGCCCAAATGTATTTTTTGTACTTAATAATAGAAAAAAGTTGCTAATAATATCCTGAACCGGTGTAACAACTCCTACGCCCTTAAAACTAGTTTATATTATTATAAATATTACAACGTATCAATGACAGTTTCACCATAAAAGTTACTCCTGTATATATTCAATTGAATTTTGACTATAATTTTTTTTTTTTTTTAATTATATATATGAAGATTGATGTCGTGTTTCACTCAGTCGATTGAAATATGAGAGAGTGACCATAATTTCATAATATGGTTATACATAATCAATTTTCAATCAATAAAATATGTTTAAAAATTGGCCACGATGCGAGTTAAAAATCGATACTGGGAAAATAAATTTTAATAATTAATCTCTGTTTAAAAATTCAGACCCAATACCAACCAAACTTCAGTTAATATGTGTAAAAGTCAAGTTTTACTCTAGATGGAAGCTCAAACTTAACGAGAGTAAAACGGAAGCTATCCTTTTTACTAACAAGAGACGAAATCATATTCCTGAACTAACAATTAATAATATATCCATCCCTTGGCAATCTGAAGTTAAGTATTTAGGTACCATCCTGGACTCGAAACTCAACTGGGCCAAACATATTAAATACATTACTAACAAAACTGACATAGCCATCAATACCCTTTATCCTTTAATCAATAGAAATAGTAAATTATCCATTAAAGATAAGATTCTCATATATAAGTCTACCATTAGGCCCCTTATCTCATATGGATGTGCTGCTTGGGCTACCATGGCTCAAACTCATATACAAAAGCTCCAAATAATCCAAAACAAGTGCCTTAAAATGATATTAAACTTGGGTCCTGGAACGTACCTTAGAGAAATTCATGAGAGTATCAAAACGAAAACAGTAGAGGAGTTTATCACTGACTTAAGCAATAAACACTATAACAAAATGGTTAACTTCTCCACTAACTCTTTAATACAAAATGTTAACAAAATCAAATATGTTTCAAATAAGCGAAATTTTAAATTACCACTGAAATGTTGAGAGACATTCCTTAAAAATTCTTTAACATATCTTTTTCACAAACACATCTGATTTTGTCTGTCATTATTGATTTTACTATATTCGTGTTTCACAATATTTTTGTTTTATTCATATAGTATTAAGTATATGTTTTGTAATTCTAAGTTTATTTATTATTTATTTTTTTATTATTTATTATGTATAATATTTATATATATTTTAGTAGTTCTACAAGTGGGTTTTTGTATTTTTTCCCATAAATTATGTTATAACTTATTAGTTATTTTAAATATCAATTAATTATACTCCGTATTAAAATAAGTAAAAGACTAAGTCTATAAACTTAACATTGTAACAACAAATCATAATGTATCAAAACATTGTACGCAAATATATTGAATAAAGAAATTGTATAATAATAATAATATGTGTAAAAAAATAGCACTGCGCTGGTATTTTTTTTTATTATTTGGTAAATTGTATTATTCTATTAATAGAAAAAATCGTTTTTTAATTTACCTATCCTCCCAGAAATCGATTACATTTATTTTCTCATTTCTTCCACGAATATAATATTTGATGTGTGATAATAAAAACTCGGCGAAGAAGGTGAAAAAAAGGTTTTTGATTGCTCACAATTTTAGAGCACTGCGCGGCTTACATTTTTATTATAAAATGTACTATTCCATTTGAATTTTCGGATATTAATAGAATAATATAAAATTTTATAGTTTGTCCCATGAATGTAATAATAAGTTGATATATGACAATTATGATAAGTGTAGATGTATATCATATAATGTTTTGTGTAAATACCAGAGGGTTGAAATAAAATAATACAATAATCAAATAAAAAAGAAAATTGTTGCAGAGCTTGAATTATAGTCTATCAGAGTCTTTTAATATTTTTTCTACGTTAAAAATGGTTATCCTATTTTAAAATGCAAAGTAAAGACATATCATATTTTTTCTCTTCTCAGACTATCCCATAGTATATTTATTGCGGAGACTTTTTTTTTACTTTGCGGTGGTCGTCAAGTTATATGATATTTTAGTTGCAGTTCTGCGGTTTCTGGCGTTTGTTACTTATACAATAAATAATACAATTTGTTTTTTTTAAATTACTAAGAATTTCCTACAAGTTGTTAAACGGCGTGAAGGCAATTGACGACAATTGCACTCTTATTTTTTTTAATGTTTTGTTGGTTTCAATGACATCGATAAAAGGTTAAATGTTTCAATCAGTGTGGAATGTTCAGAAGCGAAGGTTCCTATAATTATTAAATGGATCCATGTACATGCCTCAGGGTATTACAACTATATTAAAAAATATAATAAATAAAATATTACACTCATAGCTTTAAATTGCCGCCATACATATGGTATTTAATTATTCACACTACGTTATTTTTAATTGGAATTTTAAGTAGTTATTTAATAATTTACTACCTAGATTTTTTAAATTTCATATATTGCCTTTAAAATCGCCTCAATATTTACCGTAAAGTACCTAAACCTAGATCAAGACGATCTATTGGGATTTTATTAATATTATTCCCGATCTCTCAGTCGTAATAACCTATTGAATAATTTTTAATCGACAGGGATTTGAACCCGTGACCACAGACAGTATCATCGATATATTTTTTATTAAGATTTACTATAATATCTTTATATAGTTACTACCGATGAATTAGAAGAATACATTCTTGATAAAAATGGTAAAAATCAATGAAAAAAGTGTTTAGTTTAGTTGGGACGAAAAGAACATGAAAAGCAAGCAGTATTTTTTTTTATTTATTTAATACTAAATTGTTGAGAGTGTTTAATTCTCGGTGCAATTCCATAATTCAAAGGAATATTCCACAGATTTTCTATGATCTATAATCTGTTTATTTTAATATTGTGTTTGTGCTTTGATGTATCATTAAATTTTTTAAGTTTATGTTATTAAAGAGTTTTTAATTTAATACTTGAATATGCCCCCTTTCCGTAAAATCGCTCTTCTAAATAAACTTTTGAATTGTGTAAAAATCATTGTTGTATATTCTGTTATATGCATTTAACTGTTACCAAAGACAATACATCATCATATAAATTATAGAATATTTTACTCGATTAACTGACAATTTCAGAATATTTGATTATTATTATTTTTTTCATATTTATTATAAAATTAAGAATAAAAGAATCCAGTTTTAATATGTTTTCAAAGCCTGTATAAATAGTGTGTAATTTGCCAGGTCCATTAGTGGTCGCGACAGACTCTCGGTTATTACCTGCACTTGGTAATCTACTTTTATTTTGGTGCCTTGTATGAGTTATTGCCTCTTTTTTATTATTGTAATACCCTTTATATTGCATTGAACAAACTACGAGTATAAAAACATAATGCTGCGAGTCGTAACCGTTTATTATAACCAGAGCACCCGCAGCGTCTACAAAACAAATATATCTATTTCATACGGATTGTTACTTTAATAAATGATTTTATGAAGAGTGTGCCGAGGTTGAAGAGGCTTTGAAGGTGGCAAAAAGGCTGTCCTCTCCAGAAAAGCCCTTCACTGCAGATAAAATTAAATTCCAGATGCCTGGTTAATTACAGCCTGCCGGGCTTTTTGTTAAACATAGCCTTTACCCATTCACCACAGGCGAAATCTTCTTTTTTTTTTATATCGAACTTTTAACAAAAAAACCTGCTCTCAAGTCGGTAGCAGATCAGTAAACCGGGGATCAGATCAAACAGTCCGATAATATGAGAATGCGGTTAAAAAATACATAAAAAAAACTTTGCCTTCGCCTCAGTTTCCCAACACCAATCATGGATATTTATGATTGATGTGTTTCTTAAATTGTATGTAAAATTCAATCAATTCAAATTTATTCGTACCCAAATATGAATATATATTTATTATTCGTCGTATGACTATCAAATAATAAATATATAAATAAAATAAAATATATTACTATGCAATATTAAGAATTTCAAGTTTTTTCCTCTCCATGTAAACATTAAATTTGTAGATATACCATTTTGTATTATTAACCCATGTAAATTTTAAAAATATTTTTATTATCTCCACCACGTATTTATATTTAATGTAAAGCCCACTTAAAAATTAAAAAAAATATATTAATGGAATTTTAAAAAATAAATTTACAAATATTTTATACATATTAAATAATTAATCATTTTGTGTTGTTCCTAAATTTTGAATATTTTTACCTATACGTAATACGGAATTCAGACAATTTATTTCGGATACTAGATGTGTTTAGACATATTAAATATATACGATTTATATTTTTTATATATGTATATAATTTATATTATTAGGTGCTATATAACGTTCTTATGTTATAAAAATAAAGATAAATAACAGTGAAATTAATTATATTAATGTTAATTAATTAATAAATTAATATTATTAACATTTCTACGTAGGATACCATCAAGGAATTGTTAATAATTAATTTTTTAAAAATTAAAATTATTAAAGTGCATCTGTATTAAGAATGAGAATAACTTTTTACTAGTTAAACTTTAGACCAAAATATTCTTACCTGGAACAATTTATTATATATTTACGTCCTTGCCAAAAATATACTTTCACAAGTGTAAATATATAATATATTGAATAAAGCATACCTTCAGTTAATTTTTCCTTCATTTGGTTGTAATTATAATGAATATTCATATGTGTAAATAGAAATCGTGATGATATTAGGTGTTGGGAAAGGCCATTTATCATTTAGTTTCGGACAGAATCAATCCCATGTCAGATATATTAATTCGTAGGGTCAAAGGGTTGATGGGTGAGCTCAATTAAAATAGCTATCCCGTATAATTATAGTGGACAAGACACGGGATATGTTACATAATAAAAAGAAATGATCTCAGGTATAAGAGAATGCTGTTCCATATTCATATTCCGTTCAATGGAATGCGCTCGTTCCGAATCTTCACTCCATACATATTTCATCCTTCACTCTTTGTCTCAGATTATTATTACTAAACACATTGTTGCTACCACATTTAAACAATGCCATAAAAACCTTCCTGGCATTTAAATCATCCTTTGATCAGCATTTTACACGGTCAATTAAACATCTCTATAGAGGGTATAATACAAAGAATTTAAGATGCTAGCATTCCATCACAATTTTATTACAAGGATCAACTGAAAATATTAATAATAAACCACAAATATTTGTTTAAAGGAAGCCTTTTCACTAGACTGATCATCAAAGAGACACTCTGATCTCTTTGATGATCTGAAGTATATTGTATAAGGTTATGTATGTATATAATAGCAAATGGGGGTAAATGTCCTCTACACTGGCAAATACATATGATAAAATTTCATAGATATTGTTATCAATTTTCTTTTTTAATATAACTAAGTAATCATGGTCTTTTCGGAATGTTGGCTTAAAAAAGCAATGAGGCCCATTTAACCACATTTTCTATTTTATATGTGTTTTGAATACTTTATAAATACATATAAGGTTATGTATATTATACATCATAGCAAATGGGGGTAAATGTCCTCTACAGTTCACTGACAAATAGATATGACTGAATTTAATAAATATTCTTCAATGATATTTTCGGAATGTAAACTTAAAAATGCAGTGAGATTAAAATATACTTAATAAACTAAGTAAATTAATAAGATTGTTAGAATAAAAACATCTTGCGTGAATTTTAAGACATCTTTTAGTATGAATTAAAAATTATCCATAGAAATTTTTGATATATCAAATAAATTTAAATTTATCAATAATTAATGAGGTTGCTTCTTATTATATCTATAATTAAAGATAAAACGTCTCTGGATAAGTTTTAGCTTATTAGTCTATAGTCTATTCCATGAGAACAGAGACTAGTTACTAGTTAATTTTATCTATATAAATAATTTAACTTGTCTAATTAAAGTATATTCCTGGAACGCTTTCATTTCAACAAAAATAAAAAAAACGAGTACTTTTTCGCTGGTTACACCGAATGAACTAGTTTGTAGTTTTATAGTTCAGGAGATTTTTTATGGGTTCATCTTCTATTTCGTATTTTATTTAACACTTTTTTTTTGTTTTGCTCGATGCCAGTAGTATTTGGAGAAATATTTTTTAGTAACGAAAATGCTTTCTTAATTTGAAGTAGGCGGCAGTGGTATGAGAGAGGAGCAAAAAAGTTTAATGTCTCTTCGCCAAGGAGGCTTTTAAATTGGGATCTAGGACTATAAATCTGACGGGCCTTTGGGATTTGCTCCAGGCCAAAGGGAAGAGTGTTCGCTTCGGTGACATTGTTAAATATGGTCCATTTGTAAAATTCGGATGTCACAACGAAAGGTAAATAAATTTGTCGAGAATTTTGCCAAAACTAGAGCCGACGACTTTCTGTAATGCCTCTTTCATTAATTTATTGCACGCGGCAGTTGCAAAAAAAAAATACTTTAAAATATTACCTGTTTAAAAAAATATATATGAGTAGTCCATTTTAAATGACTGAATCTCTGAAGATTACTTTTTCGTATATGGTTGAAAGACTCATTTAAATTAACATTGTCTTTAATAATCATTTATTACAAGTTTTTACAATGATTGATAGAACAATACATCTTTGGAAATAGTCTCAAGTGTACAGAGTATATAAATCTTTTTACCTATAACTAACGTGAGAATGTTTTATTTAAATTTGACATGAATAATACTATTAAATTATAGAAAGAATGGGAAAAATTAAAAAAATTGAAAATTAATAAATAATTACAACAATAAAAGCAATATTAACAAAACAATCACCACATATCATGCTTAAAAACTAAATAACAGTTTTTTTTTTGGGTAAAACCAAATTTGAGTTGAGTGGATTATTAGAAATATATTTAATAACCATTGAATTCCACTAAGACATCAACATTATCAGCAATCTATATTTTGTTAAATGATATTATAGTTATTCAGTGTGACCAATCACGACTTTTTGTGAGTTATCTAGCCTCTAGTTATAAAAGAGGATCGTCAGAAATATATGGAGAGCTGTTTTAGTGTATGTAAATTACTTTATGTATGTATAAACTTTAGTTTAGTTACCAGTTTGACGGCTGATTTAACTTTTTTTTTGTTGATTATTCACTTGTAATTCGAAGAAGAATAAATTCATATTGTATAAGAATATTTCTCAATATTTTATTTTATAATTTTAAAATTAATTCTAACTGTTTTATTCATATGTTTGTAGAACAAATATTAAACTTTAGCTATGCTCATGTATCAGATTACTCACAATATCATAGCTAATTACAGTATTTTTTTAACAAATTTAATCACTGTTGTAATAAAAAAATCCCATTATTATCCACTGTATTCTAAAATGTGTTTGATTCGGTTGTGTGTCTTTTGGGGGTGGATTTTAATTAAAGTTTGTTCGCTAAGTTTAAGCTTTTCCAGAGAATGAACAAGGGGGTTGGTTAATTTCTAAAGTCAATAGTATAAAACCGACTACACATTCGAATACGCAGCCTTTGTTGTGCTTTGGGCTTTATTATATATATTATATTTTAGACTTTGGAGCTTTTGAATTCATGAAGATTTAATAGTTTATTTAGCGGTATGTGCGGGATTCAAATTGAGGATGAAATTGTGTTACACGAAAAGGAAATTGAATGATTATATGGTTTTCGAAATACATTCGATCGAGGAAATACGATGACTTCGATACGAATCGGTGCGCTCGTGGAATTTAGAAAGGCTTTTATTCGGATTACCAAATGTTCCGAGGGAATCACGTACGCATTTTTAATATTAATAAATATCCAACCGTGACATTTACGAACAAATAAAATAACCTGTAAATAGCCAATGATTTGCTCATAAATAATCATCAATTTAACGGTTTTACAATATAATAATACCGAAGATGGTTTACGTCAGATGTGATATCAAATTCGTTCAAAGCAGCGGAAGGAATCCGATATAATTGACTAACCTCACCGTTTACTATAATCATATATTATAAAATTATCCTGATATTATATAATTTTTATATTGATTAAAATTTAAAACGGCTTTTCTGAGAATTTATATTTTTTAATGACGAATTCTTTACGAATGTTAAATATTTAAGTTACACCAAATTTAATTTAAATCGTTCCTGTAATTAAAGAAAACATTTTTAATTCTGTTAACCCTCATTATTTATTATAAAATAATTAATTATACACATTAATTGTATGTTCCGTAAGTGATGGTCATTTTAAACTCAGATTAATATACATATAATGACAGTAGCTTATTATTATTAGTGGAAATAAATATGTCACTAATAGGTCACCTTAGGTGTGGAATTATTTAATTATTTTTATTAATAAAATATTATGGGTAAAAAACGTAATTTTTTTAAATTCAACAATTTTTAATAATATAAATATTTTTTGTGGTAATTAGTCCATTCTGTATTTTAGGAGATTATATCTAAATTATAACAGGTTGAAACCTAATACATTTTTCAACATATTGTAAGACGAAATTCAATTAAATCAAATCTATTAGGTTTGAATACACACGTTAGTTTGTTTAGTAATTCAATACGATTGGAATTAATTGAGCGGTAATAGGTTTGGAATATTATAATATTTATAAATAATATTAATTTTGTGGATTGAAATCCTCTGAAAATTGCATGGCAGATGTTCAACAGGCAATCTTTCCACTTTTTGCTCTTTTAACACACAGGACTTGTTTTCGACTCTTTATACGCGAAATCGTTGTATTTTATCGAGTCGACTCATATTTTATATCCTCAATTTTGAAATATTTTTAACTCGATTGGCTATTGAGGGATAGAACCCATTGTTGTATAATTTTTCTATAAAATATTGAAACCGAACACGATTTTCTCATAAACGAATCGATAGGGGCTGCGGGCACCCTCGCCCTTTCAACTACCATTTATAAAAATTATCACCTGCCCACTTTTGCGAAATTACCTTTCAGAAGGCTATTCACAGCAAAAAAACTCTTTCACCTGAAATATAGGTATATGACAACTATTTATCGGATTCTTTAAATAATGTTGCGTGTCAAACAATAATTAGATCTGATATCAGAACAAAGACTTTCTCCGCCTATTTCGTTCTCTTGTATATCGTTATCATTTAAACTATAAATTCTTTCCTCCAAGATTGTGGATTATTTTCATCTTGATTCTAACACAAGATGATAATTTAAAAAAATATATATATAATCATCCTATTCCATAATTCAAGTGAGATTTAACCGCAATTAATATTTAATAAAATCGGTCAATTAATTGATTGGTGTTTACAAGAAGTGCATATTAATATTTAAAAAAAATCATATTCATTTAAGATTTTTAATAGGTTATTTTTAGACATAAGAGTATATGATACAGTGTACAATTTATATATAAAAAATCTAAAGACGTTTTAAAGTAAAATAAATATTGTATTTTAACTATTAAATTAATGTCTGAAAGTTTCTTAGATCATAATTTATTATAAGTGGGATTTCCCTGTTTATTTGAATTTCCAATGCTATTTGAATTCTACACCCTGCTAGAAATTAATAAGGGATACGAAAATTTTTATTGATGAGCAATAGTCTCGTTTACAATTAAAACAAAATGAAAAAGTGCCAGTTACTTAAGGTTGAAATATGAGACTAATGGGAAGTTTTTTGTAAAAAAATGTTTTTATTTTAATACTTTAATAAAAAAATTATAATACTTGAAGTATGTCCATAAATGTGAGTTTGGAAATAACAGCAAAAAAAAGTAATAGAAAGTTCATAATCAATGCTTAATATACAATGTGAATTTTTGGGATATATATAATATTTCCAGAAAAAATCTACTCAATTTAAAAAAAATAGACTCACGTACCTATTGTTATTGTAGTGAATAAAATAATACTGAAAATCAACGTTGATAAATATTAAAATAACAACCCATACTAATTCATATAATAACAGATGTATATTCAGATTCTATAATATTTTGTATTTCCCAAACACTCCACTTTGAAGTTTTCACCTTATTTCCATACACATATAGTTGCGCAATGCGCCTGTTCAAAATTCATTGTAAAGTGTCTCAGAAACGAGCCTCGAGTCATTTCATCCCCCGACTGTGAAAGGGATGTCCAATAATAATAATCGTAAGCTCAAAAATAAAATAATAAAAAAAAACCCGATCGAATATATCTGACATAAATTTGAATGCTTCGAATTTATGCGCGTACATGCTCGTGTTTATCATTTTTTACAACCCTTAAATTCCAAATATTTTTATGAAATAACACGAACGCACTCACAAGTTTGACAATTTAAAGTTGGAGAAGCATCAAGTATGAAGCAGATCGTTATATTTGTGAGAGGCAATTCAGTATAACAGCATATCGTTATATTAATATGTTTATGACTGTGAAGGGGGATAACTTGAAAAAATACAATTTCACAAAATCTAAATTAAATTCAAAAACACCCCAAGCTACAAAATTATAACAACAACCAATTTATTACCGAGTGCTGATCAAAAATAATATTTTTTTCAGTGTAGAAAGTCATACATATTGTCACTCAATTAATTCAATCATGCATCGAATACCATTATTTAAAAAAAATGTGAGTTTTAAAATATTTTGTTATAAAAAAAAGACAAGTTCTAAAATTTTATGCAGAAACACCCCTAGTGATTTTTTTTTAAAAAGAAATCGTTGAACAGCTCAAATACGTCAAAGCACTTCATTACACCCACTTGGACTAGGTCTGATTATTTCACTACATTTGTTTGGCTTTTACAGTGGATTTTTTCGAGTATAATTTTTATCTGTTTATAATTATTTTATACTGACGGTGGGTGGTATTTATTAATTGGATTGTAGGTTATCACAAAAATATAAAATATAAATTATATTAATTCAATAAAAATAAGCCCTTATCAGTTTATATTAAACCAAAATAAAAATAGTTTGAAAGGTATCCAAACTGTGTAATCTTTTAATTAATTTTTAATAATTTTTAAATAGGGGATTTTTTATTATGTATTAGCGATACCATCATTAAGTCCAAGTCCACCATTAGGTTGTTTTTACAATAATCTATTAAATTATAAAGTTCTCTTTTTGTCCCAGCACGGTTAATTTTAGCACTTTGATGTCTTGTGCTCTTCTCATTTAAATCCAATATTCCTTTTCATCCTTTTTCGCTGTTTATTCAACAAGCTTCACCCTTGTGGGTGTTCCTCATATATAAATAGATGAAAGCATTACGATACGAATAAGTGTATTGTTTGAATCCCTACATGGTTTATTTTGGGTAAAGAGTCTAAAATTAAATTGCCAAAGTTTGCCAAAAATTGGTAACCTAAGTTGTATTTATATCACAAGCTTATTTATTAACATATCATAATAATGTCATAGTGTCATATATAGAAGTGTCAATTTAAAGATAAAACTTTGTTTTAACAAGCTATAGTTTTAATAAATTATTACAAAATTAATGACTTTTAACATTTCGTTTCACAAATAATATATTTTCAATATCAAAACTCTCATAATGTCTTTAGTAAAGCTAAAAATTTTCTAAAAAATTATTAATATGGAAATTTCGTTTTGCTATATATTGCTTTATTATGTGATGAAATGTACTTTGAATTTTTAGAACAATACTATACCATAATAATAATAATAAAAAAAATAATATATTTGAAATTCGCATTCAACTTTATTGTTTGTCTCATGAATATAATATTTGATAAGTATGATAACTGTAGTAGAGAGTTCAAAAAAATAATAATCAATATTATAAATGAAATCGTTGCAGAGCTCGAATACGTCAAATCACTTCATTACACCCACTTAGACTAGGTCTAATTATTACACTATATTGTCTGGCTTTTACAGTGCATTTCTCGAGTGCTTTCGAATGCTGTTTATTATTTGAGAGGATAATAATTGCGCTTTTGTACGACTATTAAAACAAGTATCTCACTTCAACAAACACTTAACAAGCTCGACATGGTTTCGAATTTGTAACACTATTAAACAGTCTCAAATAAATCCTTAATTTAATTATAATAATATATTTTTTAAATAGTATGTGCGTGTGTTTGTGGTGTTAAGTTGTGGCATCCGCTGGTAAATAGAACAATGTCGAGGAAGAGAGCTCTTAAGTAAACCGACTATAAATCTTTCAAAACACCACCACTCAAATACCAAACAAACATTTTTATAGCCAATTTTAACGAATCGTACTCACAGTTATTTTAAAACAAGGGAAATCGACTACACAGAAACATTTACTACGACAAATACAGCTTTCAGTATAAAGCTTGTATGTAAACCAGTATGTTAAAATAATTTGAAATGCGCTTACGCTACCAATGTGAAAATAGCTGTAGAAATATTTTTTTTCCATTGTTTTATAAATTATGAGAAACTTAAAATATATTTGTAAATCAATAACTACTTTTAAATATGAAAAAAATATCTGACTACATACATTATTATTACATATTTTTTAAAATCAAATAAGGTTAGTAAATACATTTAAAAAAATCGCGACTCAACAGTTCAGTTCAAAACAGTTCGACTCAAAACTCAAAGTATACATACTCCGAAAATACAAAAAGGGCTGTAAAAATATTTTTTCAATCAAAAACTAGTTTCATTTTTTAAGAACGTATTTGGGTATATTATCAATATAAAATATTTAAAACTAAGCTATGAAATCTTGCGATGAATGTTAAAAAATCGCGTGTATATTTGAAACAATTCGACTGCAAATGTGAAATATTTTTTAAATCAATAAAAAGTTTTCATAAGAACAAACTAAATAAGTAACTATCTGGCACTGTATTATTAATATATTTTGATTTAAATCGAATAAGCAATCAAATCTAACGACGAATATTAAAAAAAAGCCCACCCGTTACCAATTATGTATGGAACATTTCCTAGTTTATTCAACTTAGAATAAATTTATGATATTTTTTTTGTATTTTTAGGACAAACATTTTACATTCTGATTCATTGATTAGTCTCTGTCAAATAATGTTAGTCTCTGAAAATGGTGAGGATTATTACCTTTTATATTGATTAAATTCTATATTTACAAAAATAAAATAAAAATTACTTTAAATAAAACAATTGATTGGTAAACATATATTGCGGTAAATGTTAAAATGTACATGAATCAGTGAAATAATTTTTAAGAATTTTCTGAATTAAATGAGATATAGGTTATTTGTTTAAATATAAATTATAATAATTATATAAGGTCACAAGATGTCTCATTAAATAATCGTCTCTTTATTAACCTTACAAGATAAAAAATTGGAGTTATTTTATTATTAGGACTCCATGATTACAGAATTTTTATTTTAAATGTTCATACAAAGTGGATACCGAAACAAGTAATCATATTGAGAAAAGCCGCTTTTTGTGGTTGTATAAAATTGTAAAGGTTCTGTATTCCTTCAACTAAATTGTAGTAATTTTTTATTATACAATTCTTTTGTTCAACTGAACTGTTATTTTCAATATAATGTGTGTTATTTCGAGCATTTCTTTATTATCAAAATTGAATGACAACTGCTTATTATCAAAATTGAATGACAACTGCTTTATCTTCTATTGTCTTTCGACCTAAATTCTACTGTTCTAAAAAAATATGTGTATGTTATTTATTTTTAACTGTGTTATTCGCACTTGAGTAGTGTTAATGTGTTTTAAATTGTTCTTCGAGAGCGACGCGTTTAATTGTGTTTACTTCTGAGAAAAACTCAAAACTGTATTCCTATTTAGTGGTTTTATTGTATTATGTTTAGAAAATCGATGTGCCCTATTATAATATTGCCGGCTCGTTAAAAAGTATTTGGGGGGCAAAGCAATTTAAAAAAAAAGATGCTCGTAATTCATTTCGAGTCTTGGTGACTGGCAATTTTTCAATTACATACAGTCAAACGGAAGGGGGTAAAAAAAACACCAAAATCAATTCTAAATATAATTTGAAATTGTTGAGTTTTTGCCGTAATCATGTTTATTAAATCTGTGATTGCCTCTCGTGAGGACATTAAGTATCAATATGGGATTTATATATTTTTTTCCTTTATTCAAATGTATCGAATTACAGTTTTCTTTATGTAGTCAGCACAACGTATGTCTATTGTCAGATATAAACATACTGACAATGTATTCTATTTCTATCTGCCTCCACAATTTTTATTGAATAGTATTAAGTGGGATTTATTCCAGGTGTTATGATACTGGTTGACATTTAAAAAAATAATAAATAGGTACGCAATAATATTATTGATTAAAAATAGACCTTTATAAAATGCTAGGAACAATTTTCTGCATACGTATATAATATAATAATGCAATCTTATGATTTTCGTTCAATTTTCTAATATTTACAATCCAATAAGTTGACCTATATTTAATAAATAATGAAAAATACAAGAATCATTTATTTTATTTCTGAAATCAACACTCAAAAAATATAATGATTAAAGGTTAGGTTAAAAATAATATTAATTATTTGATGAATGTAGAAAGATAGTAGATCTGAGTGCCGCAACAAATCAGACTAACCTTAAATGTAACAAACTGCTCATATTATTATTTTTTATGTTGTTTTTATTTCATTTTACAATATATAACTCTTCTAATAATAAAAAAAATTGAATAAACTTGGCTTGAGAAGATCTCTATAGATAGAGATCTTTCGAATTAATAATTGATAAAATTAATTATATAATTTTATTTCGGCTTAATATGATTGCCACCTATCAGATGAGCCAAACTATGGAATTATACAATTAATTAATATTTTTCCACCCATTATGGCCTATTGAATTAATATTTATTTTATCAATTCGAGCTATGTTGATTTGAAATTACAATAGACATCTAAGCAAATATAGACAGAGAGACGAAATATTATTTGAATCTGATCGTGTGGGTGTCTTAAACACACTTATGACAAATTATGTTTTTAAAAATACCGATAAATCAAAAAAAAATACTATTTAAATTTAGCAAGACTGGCGATGAATCAGATTATTTTTTTCATACCATTTATTCGGTGTTCTTTTGAATGGAAAATTGATTCGCGATGCGCCACAAAATTCACAAAGAAGTTCGATACCCCCCGAATTTTAAGGTATTATTAATTAATTACAGTCATTCTAATGTAATGTTTAATTAGTGTGGTGTGTATAATTAGTGCTTATTACATGAAATGGGTACCCGTTTCCATTATCTTATACCGATTGTATGCTAATCAGTCAGTTTACTCCCACAAAGTGTAACAATCGACAATTATGTCCGACTTAAAGAAACCAGAGTATCAATATTCTTAAATGTTGGTATTTTATCTTGATTTTAGAACCTTGTACATTCCACCACAGCCTGACTAATTACAGGCCGTGTACCTTTATTCTTACTTGGAAACACAGTTATTGTGTAGTTTTTTATTATGGGCATTATCTTTATGAGAGATATAAGTAAGAATTTTTTAGATGCTGTAACAATAAAATTATTTTAAAATATTTTTTAATACATGATTCACTTAATTTCATTAACGAATTATCGCCCAAACTAGAGATAAGCTCGAATTGTGCCATTATTCCATAATATTGTCCCCAAATGTTTCAAATTTAATCTGCTTGTCGGTGAACTAGTATTACAATTTATTTAATTTTATAATTATATATAAATATTTTTACCTATAACTAACATGAGAATTTTAATAACATTTTTATTTTATATGAAAGGTAATATTAAGTATGGGAAAAAATAAAAAACCATCTACAAATATGAGGATTAACTGTCGGTGAACTATTTAACTATTACAGTTACTTAATAATCGCCACAGTATTTACCATAAAATCCAGGAGATCAGAGTAAACCAGGATAGAGACGATTGATCGTGATTTTAATGATATTTATTGAACTAAATAAAAATATTGTTCACCTTATATTTATAATTTGACGTGAATTATCAATTGGTAATTTTATTAATATTGAACTAAATTCAATCAACATAACAAGTATTTATTAAATATCTTATTATTTGACTAGCACTTATCTTTATAGTTTAAAATATAAAATGGTTATTGAATTGAATTGAAACATATTTAGTATATTTTAATCTGCAATAAATAGTAAAGTTGTTATTATTTATTACATAATTCGTAAACGGTGGACGCGCTTTTTTAACATTAATCGCAAGATTTCATTAATAATTATTGATTTAGATTAAAATATATTAATAAGTTAGCTTGATAGTTATATACTGATTTTATCATAATTTAGTTATTGATTGAAAAAATACATATAAACTTCTCCTTTGAAAAGTTGTAGTTAAATTAAGTAAATCATATTTTATGTGACATGTATACATTTTTTTATTTGAACTATTTTAAGATTACCCATTATTTATAAGACACGCATATCATAATTTTTATGTTAATATCGGTGACGGAGGAAATTATTATATTATATATGGTAATAAATTCAGAGGTGTTGACATTAAAACTTAAGCTGTCATTTTTCAATACTACATTAACATATTATTTTCCTCTTACTAAAAAAAGTAATGTTGACAAAAGACTGTGTCTTGTAGGCGTAGTTGTTCAGTACCAGTCACATTAGCATACCGTTTTGATTTACACTCTCCACATTATATTATAACGGTGGTATGTTTGCTTTGATAAAATAAATAAAGAGCCTTTTGGTTAAAATTATTCCCAATATTTCAAAAGTAACGTGTGTTTATATTATGAGAGACTTTTGCGACGCTTGTCATTTTATTTGTATGACGGCGCCCATAAGTGTTTTAACACTTTATAAATAAATTATATACCTTAAATTATAATCATCGGGATTTTGAACGGAATCTTCATATTAAAGTGTCAAATCAAAATTATATTAGTAGACTTAAAATTATTTGACCATAGAATTGCTCCTTACATAATTAATCCGGTGTGCGCTTTTTTAACATTCCCCGTAAGATTTGTGTTCTAATCGTTTATTTAATTTTAAGAAAAATACATTTATTAAATAGCCATATAGGCACTTGTTAAGTTTTTTATATTTAAAATTATTTATTGATTGAAAAAATAGTTAAATTGTATAATTCGCGGCGAGTCGTAACACATATTAATTGCACTTTAAACTAGTGTTTATTGTAAAATTAACAAATAAAATATTATACTTGTGTATTATTAAATTATTATTAGGTACATATTCAGACATTAGCAGATTTTCAAATTGTATAATTCATAAGTGTATTTAATGCAACTGTAGGAATAAATTTGACTAAATGGGAAATTTGATTCAATTACTCCGGTTTATTAATATTTAATTTAAAATATAATAAATAGTATATTTTTTATTAAAAACACTTTAATAGAATTAATATTTAGTAGCAACAAGGCTACAAATCACTTCCAGATAGACGATAGGCTATTATTAGTAATCCATAAACAAACAAGTGTATATTTTGCATCATCTTCAGGTTGTTCTACTATATTATTAAGCCTTAGGTTATATCAATACAGGTATTATATAAATATAATATTTTATACGGCTATGTGGGTTAATTAATGTATTTTTACCCTACGTTCCCTTAGATTTAAGACCGTCCTGTATAATGAAGTTATTTTATTTTATTACACAGAAGCCACTTTAATTTGTAGCTGTTGTGGTTTTACAATAAATGCCGAGTAGCGGTCGGCAATTTTATTGTTTATTTATAAGTGATCTTAAATAAGATATCTAGCTTTTCATCCACCGCAATTCCCTAAAGAAATATGTATATTAATATATTTTTATCTTTTTTTACAGGCTGAAGAACTGAACGCCTTGGTAGGAAATGCTTTTCGAATGGCGTTTGCTACCCAAGTGCATCAGCCAAATACAAATCCTGTCACCACAACACCTCTTCATTCTTGGGTAAATTTACATCATAAACTATTTTTTTTAATTAAAATTATTCTTTTGGATTTTATTTTTCAACCTGAACCAGCGTACTAGTTCAGGGGATAAGGTGCGAGACTAATTATACTGTGTTCATTGGTTGAAATCCCGCTCGAGTCAATTATTTTTTAAATTGATCTGATCGGTTATTACGACTGAGAGATCGTGAATAATATTAACAAAATCCCGAAAGATCGTCTTCATCCAGGTTTACTCCGATTTCCTGGATTGTATGGAAAATACTGAGGCGAAATTCTAGAAAACTGTTTTCACTTAATAAAAAAAAACAGTCTGTGATTTAATCTATATTTTGTGTAAGATGGCAACATTTATCACAATATTTATAAAGCGAGTCTCCTGATAAATATTTTTTTTAATAACTGTAATTTATTATACATTAATAAAAAATCTCTAAAATACTTTAAAATGATTTTCATTTTAGATTTGTATTAATTGTAATTAAATAATTATTTTTCCATGTGGCAACACCGACAATTTTTCTGAATTTTATGTATAAAATTTAACAGTTTACGATTAAACAAATTCCATTGACTGATATATGAAACATTTATCTGTTATTTATTTAATTTAAATTAGTTGCCGATCAAATAGGACCATTTTACTATTTTAAAAAAGTCCCATTAGTAGTTTTAATAATGTTTTAATATCAGCCTTCATACATTTTTTCGGTGAACAATATTCAGATACTCAATTATCAAAAAGGGAATCTTGATTTTAGACATTTTATTACAATTTTAATATATGTGGCTCAGTTACATAAATGGCCGTATTCAATATAACAGTATCAGTGAGTTGTGTTAGAGCTGAATAGTACTAGTGCGTATACGAATAGATCTCAGTAGTATATTGAACAACGTTAAAAGTCTTAAAAGCATAGAGAATTTTCATACTTGTTCCTCAATATATTAAGTATTGTTTACCTATATAAACATAAAAATCCAAACAACCTACACAGACCTTAAACAAATATATTTAGTATTAAAATTAAATAAATAAATTATTCTCTCATGAAGAACAAACAAAAACAAGCTCTCTAAATGAAGCGTAAAAAAATGGATCTATTGGAAAAATTAACGAATAAGATTTAGGAATGATTTGTGCTCGTTATGAGAGGTTTCACCATATTATATATTTTGGCAAGCCTTTTTGCTTGTTTTAGAATTTTCAAAAGGGTTAAGATCGTTCAGAATTACGACATTTTAGATAAAACGATCGGGTATTGAAAGGGATTATTATACAGAATGTATGTATATAAAGCTGCCATATTATCCTGAAAGTTTTGAATGCTGAAATGTTGACCATAGCCCTGAAAATATTGTATTGTCAATTGTACATTACTTTTCATAACGGGAATGAGAGACGTAACTTTTTATGGTGTAATATCCATACACAAACATTAAGCCGAACCTCGTCAGACTAGATGATATTGAAAAACTAAAAAAATATATACAAGTCTTGGAGAAAATGTCTCCATTTTTAAATTGTTTGTTTGTATATTAATTATTTTTTATGTATGATTTCAGAAGGAAGTAGGAAATACAGATCTACCTAAAATGGGCATTCGTGCACCGAATACAATTCCTGGCCTCCGACATCATTATCCTCATAATTTTACAGGAACGCATAGGTAATTTAAATCAAAATTAAAAAATACCCAGGGTAAAACAAGGATTAAATATTTATAGGAGAGGATTTGTATTATAAAAATACAGATGGACTTTTAATCATTAAGAATATTTTAATAGAAGGTGTCGCGAAATGTTATTAAAATATTTACACAGTTTTTGTGTCATTTAGCTACAATCATTTTAATTTCCATTTCAAATAGACCAACAGCTGCTTATTATTATTAGCGGAAATAAATATGGTTGCCAATAATACCAAAAAGTGACCCAAACTCTGAAATTAATTTATTTATTAATTTATAAATTGTCTCCAGAATGTGATAGTTTGAACAAGTAAACGCTAAAATACCGCAAACGGATGTGATTAGTGGATATCATATCAATATGATTCAGTTTTGCGGAAGTATTACATTCATAAAACAAAATATAAATATCAATGATTAAAATTTCATCCTTTATAAAAAAAATGTTTGAGTAGTAAATATTGCCGCCATTAATTTTAATCATAATTATGATATCTTTTTTAATAATAATTCAAACCCACTTTATAAAAATAAATTTATAATAAAAAAAATGCAATATCTATTTTTTTTAAATTTTACTTTACCTTACGTTGATTAAAAATGTCGATCCTGTATTATTTTTTTTTGTTTGAGTAGTAATTAGCCTCCTCTTTAATATTTTGTACAATTTAAAAATGCATTCTGTTTACTTACCAATAGTAAAAATAATTTCAGTTTAAAAAACCACAATCACAAAGGGGAAATTATTGAATCGACTAGTCCTAGTA
This sequence comes from Agraylea sexmaculata, assembly GCA_022606485.1. Taxonomy (NCBI): domain Eukaryota; kingdom Metazoa; phylum Arthropoda; class Insecta; order Trichoptera; family Hydroptilidae; genus Agraylea; species Agraylea sexmaculata. Next base: position 2,311 of record JAGTTH010006999.1, on the reverse strand, counting down.
GCTCTGAAGAATCAAATTCGCCTACCGAGCTCAATTCATATAAGAGGATTGCTGACAAACCTCCTCTAATGAAGAGATTGGCCTTAGGCTTATCAGGAGCATTACTACTTCAAGCCGCACAAACTGATGATAGTACTCCGCTTGTTCCAGAAACACCGACAAGGTAAGCATTGGAATACTATGTTCAATCTCTTTACTACAGTTTTAATTTCTATTTACAGTCCGTTACACAAATCCACAATTGCAAACGGCGGATATGTAAATGAAGCCATTTCAGATGGAGATATCAAATGTTCAATAAAGGAAATAGCTAGAAATAATAACACTTTCATAGGCAGCGATACAATAGAAAAGGCAGCTTCCATTCCTGTTAAACACATTCATATAGACAATGTTAATATTAACAATGCATTACCGTGTGTTGATAAAACAATGAGTTCTAACTTTGATGTGGATCTTCTAATGAAAAACAATAACAATAAAAGAAATAAGTGAGTACATCATCATTGTATTTTTTTAAATGTAAGAACACTTGTGTTGACACATTTTAAACTGTTGATATTTGAATTGATTTGTATGAATTTAACTTGTATAGTTAATATAGTTACAATGCTTGAGTAATCCCCATTGTAATACAAAATACCTTATAATCCAGAAAATACAACAATGTAAAGGTTTCTTACATAATAATACAAAATTTCCATTTTCATGAAACCATTTTACTCATAATGTATCAACACACCTGTCTGCTGTCAAAATTTTTAATCCATGGAATTTTTGCACTTTCACATGATATTATAAATTAAAAATGTATTTATTATTTCCAGTTGCTCTAGAATATTACGAATTCCCAGTTCGAGCAGTTCGTCTTGTGGCGGTACAGCTTCTCCACCGTTATTACCTGCAAGGAGTGACTCTTTGAGTAGTAGAGAAGAAGCAGAACTCAGATTAGCACCTTGGTTTCAAGCAGGAATCCCCAGAGAGGTATATTTATATCAAATATATATTTTTTTAAATGACTAAAACTGTTTACTGTATCTATTTTGCAGATAGCATTAGAAGTATTAGGTGGTCAGCCAATAGGAGCTTTTATGGTTAGGGAAAGTACAACTAAATCAGGATGCTTTGCCTTATCTTTACGTGTTCCAAGAGACTTTCAACCCAGCGGAATAGCGCACTATCTCATACTCCATACAGCCAAAGGATATAAAATTAAGGTAATATTTTCAAATATGTATATTGAATATTAGAGCTCGTAAACAAAAATTATAAAGTATAATTTCTCAGAATTAATTAATGTGGACATTATGTATTTTGAAAATTGGCGATCCAAGTGATAAATACAGAACCAAAATCAAATTGAAAAATTACATGTATTATATGATTCAAACGAATTGTTAAAGAAAGATATACAATCAGCTAATATTATATAATAGCTAATATTATAATTTGTCATTAACTTTACTATGTTGTATTTATTTCATTAATATAATTATATACAATTAATATTTGAAATTAAGCACTGAATCAGTGCCACCTATGTAATATTTTTGCGAAGTATAAAAAAATGTTTTTGTTATTCTCTTTCTTAGAAATTAAAAGAATTGAATTAAAAGTATCAGAGTATGTAGAATCATGAATGGAAATGTTATTCGCTTATAATAAAATATAATGGAGAGCTGTTAAATTGATCAAATCATTGTTTTGTAACAAGCAGAAGTATTTTTATTTCATTGAATGTGTATTTAATGTTTCAGGGTTTCACAAAAGAGTTTACTTCTCTCACAGCGCTCATAACACATCACAGTGTAATGCCGGAACTTCTACCGTGTCCTCTATCTCTCTCCCGATATAATCCTAGCTTTGCTAAATCAGATACAAACAGAGACTTTGAAGATATCGATAATGATCCTGATTATAATACTCTAGCCGATTTCAGAAAAATGATGGCCGACTTGAATGTGTGATTTTCTAGTTTTTAACGCATTGTGATTTGAAGCTTAGTGCAAAATACTGATACATAGCTGGTGTTGAACATTATATTCATAGTACGTTATAAATGAAGCAATTAACATTTAAAATACAGTTTAATTTGATACAAATACAATAATATAGTTTACAATTCACACTCATATATACCATGTTTATCATCAGAATGGAAATAACTATGCATAATATGACTGATAAACGAAACTATGTAATATGCATATTTGAGTTGATGTTTTAGGTAAATTAAATATTGTGATTTTATCGATTTCAATGGTCAAAATAATATGTAATAAATGAATGTGTTGTAAATTCTCAAGTCTCT